>JBAMJR010000021.1:2762500-2782500 GCA_038501785.1 Myoxocephalus aenaeus | reverse complement strand
CTGAAAGAAGAGTTCTGCTGTTCTCTGCTACGTTCAGACCTTTTTCCATCCATCATTGTCTTCCTTCACTCGTCCCCTTCTCCATATTCTGTCACCAAGCACTGTCCAAGTTTCTTTCTCTACGTTTGCCTCCTTAAAACTGCTTGGTCCTGCAACATTTGCGATCTGGAAAGAAACATAAAATGAGTAAACCACATAATCTCATTAGAAAGTGATCTCAGGGAAGTGTACTTCACAGCAACAAACACTATCTAATAACACGGGAAGGGGCTGATGGGAGTTTTCAAAAAGCTGCTTCTCTCTCCATCCTCTGCCTCAAACTCTCTGTCCTTTCTCTCGTCTCATCGGCTCTCCACAGACAGCCAGAGACTCATTTCTCCTGACATTTGTTTTCAATCTAAAGCGTCATCCTTACTTTTTTCCACTCTACAGACTTGCAATAACAGAATTAACCTATGTGCCGGAGTGGACCACAAGAGAATATCCCTCCGTCTGTTTTCTGTCCTCCTCTCTCTGACTCTGTTGCTCTCTTTCTCGCTTCTCTGTCGTCTGTCTCTCACCCTCAAAAGCTTTTAATGCCACAGAAAAAGCCCAAATGCAGATAAGCTATATGTTTCCACCAGGTTTAATGAATCAGACTTTGTTTGTGCCCGTTATAATTGTAAATCAGTGAGCATAAAAGAAACAATATCTTTGTATTGATGCGTGCAGCTTGTCAAAGCAGATACTTCTATATCATAGAAGCTGAACTTTCATCCTCTTCCTCTCTGTTTCTTCTTCCTGACGTTCCCTCTGTACTTCTCTCTGAGCCTTCAGTATTAACTGTAAAGGTCGAGGCTTTGGTGCCTTCCTTTGCTTTTATCTTTTTATTTCCGCCTTTCTTTTTGTCTGCCTACTTTTTCCTCTTTATCCTTTCTTTGGAATTGGATTATAGATGCCACGTGGAGAGGTTGCTGTCTATGCAACTCTGCAGCCAAGCAGGTACTGCCCTGTTTACTAAAAATGACATTCCCGTACAACAAAACTTCATTATGAAGTACGTTTTGAGGGAAAACGTACTTTGTCACGTAGTTTTGCCGTGTTTTTGTCTTGATTTGTTTCAGTTTACAACTTTAACTACACGTTTCAAACTCTTTAAAACTACCACCATAATCTGGGAGAGAATAGGTTTCCCACGAAGGGCAATTTAGAATGCAGTTTAGTTGACTGGGAACGCACTTTTATATGAAACAGAGCCCGACTTCACATAACCACTAACAGTTGCACACTATATATTCTTACGCTATTCAACACCCAAAAGGTTGCTCAGGAAGCAGCTCCGGCTCGTATCCTGGTGACAATTGTCAAGTGAGTTGTGGCTTCTCTTGCCGCCGCCTCAAGGAGAGATCAGTTCCTGCTCCCAAATCTCAAGTCAACTGTCCATCGACATAACAGATGTGCGATCTTGCTTCATGCTGGAAGAAGCTCCGGCACAGAGATATCATCAATTATCCCCCAGTCTTCCATGAGACGACCTCTCTCATTTCTCAGCATTCGCGGTCGCCGCGCGCCTGCGTACGCGTCCGTCTGCGTTCGTGTGTTCGAGTCTGTGCGCAATTCTGTTTGTGCGCCCGCATCTGTGCCGTCGACGCTACAAACCCCTTCTATTAGTTTTCTCTCCGGTTTGATCCTGTCATCAGAGATTAATTTGTCATTTCTTCAAGTCATTTAAAACCGTTAGAGAGAAATAAGCACTTTTCCCTGTGGCTGACCAGTACATTAACAGCACAGCAGGAGACTCTCCGCCTCCTCCAGCAGAACACGTCTGGTAAGCTCATTCACAGGGGCCAGTATTAGCATATGCATGCTGTTGATTAATAAACCAGAGTATTAAACCAGACATGAACTAATGTCAAAACCTGTGGTGTAGGTAGGGTTTTTATTTTAAAGTTAATTGAAATATTTCCTTCGGCTCCATTTTTTTTCCTTTGGGAGCAAAGCAGTTCAATCATCTTTGGTGTTTTTTAAAATACTATGGAGCCGGAAAGTCACAGCCGAGTAAGTCTGCCGGCAATCCATCTTCAATCAGCAGGATTATTCAGTACAGTATGTGTGGTTTCAGATGCAGGGGGTTTACTTTGCACAGCTATCAGAAAATAGTCTTATTTGTAAAAGAATCTTGGCCGACGTTTAACAAGGCATCAAGCGGCCAGACCTCATCTGGTCTCAGTGCTATCAGCAGGCTGTTTGTCTCTGACTGTTTGACTCTACTGCTTCCTTCGGGTAATCGTTGCGTTTTTCAGGCTGCTGGAAAACAATGCTTTAATCACTTTCATCTATATTTTCCTGAACTTCGTAAAAACCCTGTCAGCAGAACTTCAGATTTCACTTGGGACATACGGAAAAGTAAACAACTGCTTTGGCCAGTCCAAGCAGAAATTTGACTTTCCTGAAATATATCATTGATGTGTGTTTCACCCCACATAGGAATAGGCAGCGGAAGACAATAGAAATACTTTGGCGAAAAGGTATGCTTTCTCAGGCAAAATCATTCAAAAACATTAACATTACCCATAAAAATATCTTCATTATTTTAGGTCATTACAAGCATTATATATATAAGGCAGTTTTTCCAAGTTAATTAAAGAGTTTCCACCTTCATGATGAAGTCTACTTCATAGCTCCCCATCGAGGGGCGTGTTCCCCTCAGTCAGGTAGATGTTCTGTAATATTCATGGATGCAGACTGAATTAACCCTTTGCAGCACCGGCACCAGACTGGGCCAGACCGAAGAGAGGCCGTTATTAAGGAGGAGAGGAAGAGACTCCTTGTGGCCAGGAAAAGGGGTTTAGAAACCTCTGCAGTGATTAAGGCGGTATTACGTTTGTAACAGGACCATGAGCATGTGTGTGTGTGTGTGTGTGTGTGTGTGTGTGTACTTGTTACCCAATCCCTAAACCCACCAACATTTGATTTTTTGAAGGGGGCGAGGGTTTGATGGAGGCCTCAAATTCAAAAGCCACTGTGGTTGTTTTAGAGGGAGAAACTGTCTGTCTGATTGTTGATCTGTTTGTCGAGTTGTCTGTAAGGATCTGTCTCCCAACTACATGCACGTCCGTGTGTGTGTGTGTGTGTGTGTGTGTAAGTGTGTGTGCTGATGTTCTCAGGATGTTGGTTCGTGAAGTATTGTTTATGACTGAGAAATGAGGATATCAAAACAAGAAAATAACGCTGTGTGTGTGTGTGTGTGTGTGTGTGTGTGTGTGTGTGTGTGTGTGTGTGTGTGTGTGTGTGTGTTCTGGCAGCCTCACCACTGGGCCAGATGTAGAGAGTTTTCTATCGGCCCACTCTCTCCCTTCTTTCTCTTTCTTTCTTTCTCGCTCGCTCTCCTTTCTCTCTAATCACAGTTTTCCTTTAGCTGTAAATAGGCGGGTTGGGAAATCTATATGCACACACACACACACACACACACACACACACACACACACACACACACACACACACACACACACACACACACACACACACACACATACTCTGGCCTGTGCTGCTGGCTTGATGGAGCATTTTTTAACCTCCCACACTCATACAATCTGAAGGCAAAGGAAATGTGCATGCACATAGTTGGTACACACACACACACACACACACACACACACACACACACACACAACACACACACACACACACACACACACACACACACACACACACACACACACACACACACACACAGAGCGGGATCATCATACAGCTTGCCCTTCTACTCACCCATGATCAGAGCAAGACACACACTCACACAGACGCAAACCACAGAGAGTACAGAGAGGAGCCGATCGCCCACAGCTTCCTCTTTTTACTGTCCGCTAAACTGAAATCTCACACACACACACACACACACACACACACGCACGCACGCACGCACACACACACACACACACACACACACACACACACACACTAGGACTTTGTTTGTGATAAAAAGTATGATTATGCATCTAACTTTTCATAGTCTGCACAGAAGATGAGATGTTACATTCCAATGCACTAGATGTCATTCTTTATAGAAAGGACATTTTGAGGCAAATGCAGCAGCGGCACTTTCCCTTTGGGAATGCATTAATGATGCAAAAATATTCCGACCATGCTGCACCAAAGCCCCATGTTCAAACAAAAAAAAAAAAAAGTACAGAAAAATACTGCTGAACAAAATCAGTGAACGCAGTGAGAGATGGATGCAGCTGGGAGCATCATGCAGTGATTTAGTGAAGTGAAAAGACGGAGAGAAGATAACAACTAAATTCACTGGAAACGTCTTTTCGGAATCAGAATCAGAATCAGCTTTAATGGCCATGTAAATTTGCACATACATGGAATTTGACTCCGGTTTCACTTGCTCTTTGTGCTTTTTTTTTTTTTTTCACACACAATATACAAGATAAATATAAAAAATATAAAAAGGACATTAAAGACAGTAGTAAAACAACAAAAAAGTGCAGATAGTACAGATGAAGAGTCTGTTTAACTGTTCATCAGAGTGACGGCCAGTGGGAAGAAGCTGTTTCTGTGGCTATCTTCAATGGCTATCTTCCAAATAACTTATTTTAGCAGCATTTAATAACTGCAGTGCATTATGTAGCTAAGACCTGCTTCGTATTGTGAACGAAATACGTTGCCCTCCCTTTTGAAGCTGTGCAAAATAAAACAAGGACCGTCTGCAGAGATGAGGGACATTTTCACAAAAGACTCCAGTCCATAAAGCAGTGAGCATGAAAACAAATGTACTTTGTTTTTCAATTTCATCTAAATGGCGTAACAAACGTAATCTTCAGAAAAAGACCATTAAGCCGGCCTGCTTTTCGGGCTAATGTTAATGTACCTGAACGTAATTGCACACATGGAGATCTTTGACTCCACTAATCATAATTGCTGGGACTGTTTGCCCTGGCTTTGCTCTGTCAAGTCAGTCTCTGACATTCAACTTAATTGCATTTCATCATGCCCATTTTGCTGCTTTTTCCCCCTCCCATCCAAGTTAAATGATCAAAGTGATGCAAGTCAACTTTGAAATTTGTTCAGTTGTTTGAATGGTCATTTTGGCCTCTCAACTCCTGGGAAAAGAAAGCGCCCGACTGCTCCGGTTCTTTCCCTCTTTCTCAAAACGCTTTATTCTGACATATCTGTCTGTTTACCCATCTGTCTCTCTGGCCATTGAGATCAGCCCTCCTTAGAAATGTCTCGTTCTCCAGTTTGTTTAAAAGCTTTCAGCCCTTCACACAGAGAGTCCATTTCATTTAGCCTGGAGGGCCTCTGTGTGTGTCTGTGTACACACTCTGGTTTTCATTTGACTCTTCCTTTTCTGTCTTTCACACCCTCCGAACCCACATCCCTCCGTCCATAGATGACTCTTTGTCACCAGGCGATTCCTCCTCGCTCGTCAGCAACCAAGGAGCTTTGGTCCCACACTCACTGTTGGGTGATTCAAACAATGTCTGACTGTGTGTGTGTGTGTGTGTGTGTGTGTGTGTGTGTGTGTGTGTGTGTGTGTGTGTGTGTGTGATACAGTGAGAAACAGTGAACAAGTCAGAGTTGGTTGTGGTCATATGCATTTGTGGACAGGAAGTAATTCCATTGGTTTGTGTGTGTGTGTGTGTGATACAGTAAGAATGTGTTCATATGAATTTGTGGACAGGATGTAACTCCATCGGTTTGTCTGTGTGTGTGTGTGTGTGTGTGTGTGTGTGTGTGTGTGTGTGTGTGTGTGTGTGTGTGTGTGTGTGTGTGTGTGTGTCCATCTTGTCAGTGAATGATTTTAGACATTTCAAAATGTTACAATACAATGTTATTGATTGCTTGTTCCTCAGAGCTTATATCGGCTTATATTTGGTATTTGGTATCAATGCAGCCACAATGGACGTCTTGTTCTGTGTTCTGGCAGCAGGTACGTCTCAACTGGGAGATTTGGTGGACTTTTATTTCCTAACCTTCGAGCTATTGTGCAATGGATTTCTACTGTCAACTTTTTGTGTCTTTCTATATTGAATATTTTCTTTGTTGGCAAAATGTATCAGTCTTTATCTTGTATAAGGAAAAATACATTTAATTTTTGTTTTTCATTTATCTGAAGATTTGAGGTGTTTCTAATTTAAAATGCTTTAGTTTTTTTTAGGAGAGACGCATAAGATGGTGTGTGTGTCTTTGTCCTGGCTTGCCTCCCTGTGTGCATGTGTGGAGGCATGCGTGTGTGTGTGTGTGTGTGTGTGTGTGTGTGTGTGTGTGTGTGTGTGTGTGTGTGTGTGTGTGTGTGTGTGTGTGTGTGTGTGTGTGTGTGGTGGGTAGCAGCTGTGTCCGCCCCAGAGTGAATGGCCGTCCTCTCTAAGCTTCTCTACAGACTGACAACAGCACGACTGCTAAACGACTGGGAAAACTAAGTGCCTCCGTTCTCTGTCATTCTTCCTTTCTCTTCGCCTCCCATTCGCTCCGTCGCTCTGTTTGGTTTTCAGCAGAAGAGCTGCAAGCTGCCACCAGCTCTGTTTGAGTTCCCTCAACCTTTAATGAGCAACGAGGGGAAGCCGCTTTCGTTTCTTTTTTTACAGACTAGCTCCTAATCGCGTCTTACTCTGTCTGTCCGTCTTCCTCGCTTTCACCTTCTTTCAACCCCCCCTTCCTCCTTTTGGTCTTTCCTTCTCTTACTTCTCTCTCCCGCTCGCTCTCCATCTCCCAACTTCTCTTCTTCTCGCAACTTCTCTTCTTCTCCCTTCCGTTTTCTGGCTGCCAGCTGAAAGCCTTGCTGTATTTACCAGCTTAGTTCCCTAATCCCAGTACAAACTACTATCTCTAATGACTTTCTCACTGGGTGCGCTCTGGGTGGTGCCAGAAAAAGAGAGGAGGAAGGAAGGAAAGAAAGGAAGCACTGAACAGTGCTTGAAGGGGTTTTTACATGCAGTCTCTTTAGTTTTACTCGTTTTCAGTGGAAAAGGAGGTGAAAGAGGAGAAGACTGGCAGAGTAGTGTGTCTTTCTTTCAGCACAGTGCAGGTAGAGGAAGAAGATTGAGAGAGAGCAACAGGTAGTTGGTGCCCAGTCATGCGTATCCCACAAGCGTGTGTGTGTGTGTGTGTGTGTGTGTGTGTGCGCGTGTGTTTGTGTGTGTGACCCTGTGACCTCAGGTGCCCTGCAGGTGTGCGCCCCTGCGTAACGGGGAAGGAAGGGGGGGGGGGGGGGGCAGGAATGTTTTATCCACGCGCAAGCACTCACACACAAACTGTGAAATCCTCATCAACTGCATTCCTTACTGGTTTAGCTGGGGGAGGGAGAATAGTGGACAAAGACATGGTCTGTAAAAGTCAGAGAGAAAAAGATTTCCTAAATATTAGTGAAGACTTTGCTTCGATCTCTGATAACACGGTGTTTCCCATGTTGAGATTGCTCAAATATAAAGTGCAATACAAATACAATGTATTATTATTATTATTATGTTTCACAATTTTCTTTTTTTCTTAATTATTTTACAACCACGAGTCAGCACTAATATACTGAAACTAATGCACATGGCCTAGTTCCTAGAATGTATTGAGTCTCATCACCTACTTCCTATCTTGTTGCAGCATTCTGAGTCTTCAGGCATTAAGAAATGAATGTAAAAGGAATGAAATAGGAACAAGCGGATGCACATGGTGAGGTGAAACAGCCAATCAGATTGCAATCAATGGGATGTGGAACGGAATGAATCGAAGGCCTCTTTCCTGATTTCCAGCTCTGTCCGTCAGTCTGGTCATTGAGAGTAAACAGGTGTTGACTGTCAATAACTGCACCGTCTGTCGGAAAAGGTCTCTGTGTGTGTGTGTGTGTGTGTGTGTGTGTGTGTGTGTGTGTGTGTGTGTGTGTGTGTGTGTGTGTGTGCTGACTGACTTTTTATTGCAAATTAAAGATAGGAAAGCAAAGGAAGCAAGAGATGAGTACAAACATTAGAAATGCACACAAAAAAGTGTGAGAAGGAAGAGTCCTGATCCACGTACAAATGAATATGAGCTGGAATATATAACAAGCCCAACGACTTTGTGTCATCTTCGTATAGGATTATGGTCTTGGGCAGCAGAAAACGATCTGATCCCTGCTCTCGCTTCGTCCGTCTTACCTCTCTGTGTTTCTGTCTCTCACTGGGAACTTTTAAGTCCTGAGTGAAGTTAAGTAAGTCTTGTTAAATTTGCCCCGGAGTGAGAGATTTCCATCTGTGACCTCTCTCTCTCTCTCTCTCTCTCTCTCTCTCTCTCTCTCTCTCTCTCTCTCTCTCACGCACACACACGCGCATGCCCTCAAACAACAAAAGGCTTCAAAGGAATCCCAGCAATGCCCGTCATGTCACCCTTTACAACCTCTTCCACTCTCTCTCTCTCTCTCTCTCTCTCTCTCTCTCTCTCTCTGTCTTTTGTTTTGTCTCTGCAGCTACATTTCCATCTAGCTGTCAAGTGAATTGCATGCAAAAGATTGTAGCGTTCCACAGACTAGACTTGAATTAGATTGCTACTTACGCTGAAATCACAGACTGCATATTGTATCTAAATGCAGATTTCCTCTTTCTTGTAATGTCCCCCCCCCCAAATTCCCAGTTTGGCGTCTCAGTTTTTCTTTACTCCGTTTCTCTCATTCTTCCCTCGTCAGGCTCGTTTTGATCTCGGTGAAATGGACTCGATCACACCGGAGGTGTTACATTGATGAATAATCCATGTGTTCTCCGTGTTTGTGTGAATGCGGTGTGCGAGATCTGTCAGAGAGATGTTAATAATATATGGAGTCTGCTCGCTCTCTCGATGATTCACATGATGCCTCGGAGGGGGGGGAGACGGACGCAGAAAGGGAGTTAAACTGAGGGAAGTCAGGAAAACAAGATGGAATAAGTGACTACACCAGTTACACTGCTAAAAGACAACTGTGTCATGAAACCAGAAAACCCCATGTGCCATGGAAAATACTTTCTCCATCACATATAAATAACTACAAAAACACCACTAAACCGTGTAACGTTTGACATCGCAGTCGTTTATTGCTGTGTCCGTTATACCTATATATGGTTTCCGCTCATGGCCTAAAGGCCGCACTTAAAAGATTACGATGCAGATGTGAATGCAAAGTCTGTTACGACGTGTTAAGATGTAACACAAACAGACGCAGTCGACATCTGGAATTAAAACTACGATGCGACGCTTACAAACAGTGGCATTTATTAGAAACATTCTCAAGTCATGTTCTCGTTTATTAAAAGAAATTCACCACGGGCGATTCAGAAACAGCACAACGCAGATCATTTTCTCTCCTCAAAGAATTTAGATACATATTGTCTGTTTGTCGCTCATTGTTTTCTGCAGACTCTGAATCCACTTCACACATTGTTTTGTGCGACGTGTGTCTGGTGGCCTGACTGATGAATAACGATACTGCGAATATGTCAAATTGACACTTAAATTAGATTTCAAAGCTATAATAGGGAGAAACAATTTGGATTGAGAACAAAAACAACAAAGGAGTGAAACAAGGTACATAATAGACAGAATAATGTTCTCTGTCACTACTGGCCTACCTGCTTATTCACAGATCCTCACCACTGCTCTGAGCTTACACTGTATGCAGCATGACACAGTGATTTCCATAATAGAGAGATAATCTCCAGTAAAGACTCCAGAGCTTAAGGCAAAATACCTCGCTCATGCCAGAAAGGAGTTCACTGTTTTGCATTTCACCTCCTTCAAATTATGTTTGTTGACAATACACATCTGTAAATGTGGCCATTGTTCCTTGTGGCCTACCTAAGTCGGTTGTGTGGTTTGTGGCAACTTTGGCAGGGAAGCAAACATATTTGTTTGAAGATTTGTCTGAAAAACTCTCAGAGTTCTTTGATGCCAGAAAATAAATTAATAATTTGCCGTGGAAAGACGTTTTTTTATTTTAATTTTAAAATCAATCATTCAATCAATCATCTCCTAGGACTGACAATATATCGGATTTCAAATTCTCCAAGCAACATGCAATCATGTGCCGAATCATTTCCAACAAGTTGATCCTGGTCTCGTTTGTGGGGAGAATGAAATGTGAACCCTCAGAAAGTGAATCTGGACTCAGACACATCACCCCACAAGCCTCTGAGCCGGTCCACATCGTGTTATTCTTTTATTCTGCTGGTCTGCAGCCTCTTTTGTATGTCTCACCTATCCCACAATCCACCTGCATTTGTTCGTCTCTGCAACACGGTAGCATTGGAAGTGGGAATTTGCACACAAACTCACACACTCACACACTCACTTATATCCGTTTATAGTGTAGGTGTTAGTGCATCACCATAGCTTCCCACATTCCACCTTGTATGAGCAAGAAAAGAGTTGTATTTGCTTTCTCCTTCTATAGTTTGTGTCAGCATGTGTGTGTGTGTGTGTGTGTGTGTGTGTGTGTGTGTGTGTGTGTGTGTGCACAAATTTGAGCGTGTTGTTTTGTGTGATTGTGTGCGCGCTTGTATGTTTAACTTTCCCGTACTTCGTGACCCCAGAAGGCACTTTGATATAAATCTGTCGGAGAAAAAACGGCCAGAGGATACTTGAGATTGTGGGAAGCTGTGAATTAGTTTACATACACTATAGACACAGTGTGTGTGTGTGTGTGTGTGTGTGTGTGTGTGTGTGTGTGTGTGTGTGTGTGTATATATAATGTACACACAGGACTTCTGAAAGCTGATCGGCTCTCATCTTATCCACAACAAGACAGAGGTGAGGTGTTTTGAGAAAAATAAATTGTGTGTGTGTGTGTGTGTGTGTGTGTGTGTGTGTGTGTGTGTAGCAGAGGTCAGCCAATCTCTGTCTCTGCATGAGTCCGTGAGTCACTGCTGGGTTCCAGTGAGTCGTGTTGGTCGAGGTTAAAGGCCCATGCTGGTGGATTTAAATTCAGCCTGCAGTGTTTGCAAATCACCTTATGAGACTAATACATTCACTCGAAAACACACTCGTTTTTGACAGGAACTGCGGTTTGCGTTTCCTTGTGGAAAGATGGAATATAAACAGTGTGATACTATAGCAAAGTTTACTTAAGGGGCCTGGTTATTATACAGTAGCAGCAAAAAAAAAAGCTTGCAACATGCAAGCTTCATACAAGTTAGACCCTGATTTGTTAAAACCACAAATAACGGCATTGGGTTCATTTAAATAATGTAATCATGGCTAATTCACAATCTGGATGCATTCAAACTGCCAATATTCATAATGTTGGAGAGTAGGTTATTGGACAGTTTCTCACTAGCAGTCATGTCCTTTATCCATTCCAGTGATTACACTATACCATATTAATGTCAGAAGCTGAGTTATTTCCCCATCTCTCTGTCCTGCTCTTACCCATAATTCATTCATTTGTTTCTAACACATCTCACATTTTTTCCATTAGAAGTTTTTCTTTCCTTTCCCCCTTCTTTTCTCCCCCCCCCCCCCCCCCCCCCCCCCCCCCCCTCGACCCCCTTCATTTTCACACTCATTTCATTTTCTCAACCCTTATCTCAGTTCCTCACCATATTTGTCTTGATGTAGTAACTGAGGTGCAGGCGATATAAAACACTGTGTGCATATAGATAGCTCATTATCTGTAAACTAGCAGTCCGCACACAGAGGTGATGTATAGGAATCAGATAAGTGCATTACTAAATCAGTAACACCGGGAGTTTATTTAACTTGGATTGCCTTGCAGATTTGCATCTGTTAGTTGTTTTTTGCATGAGTTTGGGAGGGTTTATATGTCTTCAGGATGGGCTTGTTCACGGTCAGGCGGAGGGAAGGAAACCAAGCCAGTCTCGGGATCCGAACCGGTGACCTTCCCGGTCATGAGCTACGTTCCGTCAAACTAATAAAAGCCTCTCGGTCCAATTGCTTTGACAGCAATGGAAAACATTATTCAGCTCCCGAAGGGGCATTATGGTATGCATTCCATTATGTTATGTATTCAGAGATAAAGGTGATGAAACTGGCAGACGGACACAACTCTCAAATGCAGACCACTCACACGAGGTTAGCGGTAATAGGTGTCAATTTATCTCACCTGGCCTCCCTTTCTTGCACCATTCCGCCCTCTCTTTCTATGTCACACACACACACACACACACGCACACACACACATCCTCACATAATTACTGAAAGCCCTGTTCCCATTAGATTAGTAATGATTTGTTGCTCTCCGATCCAGGACTGTCAAAGTCTCACCGCTGGACGGTGGGCGTGTTTGACAGCTACGGAAACACTCATTTCAGCTGAACTGCTGTGCAAATCTTCGCAGAAGGAATCACTTGAAAGAGGATGAGACGAACGTGACTCAGAGTGAAGCGGGGGGGTTGCGGTGCCAGTTGCAAAAGAAATATTTTCATTGAGGAGAAAATCCTCTGGAAGGGAGTTGCACGTTAGATTCCCCAAGTGAATTCCGAAGAAATGGAGAATATTTTGTGTCTCTCCAACATTTAGCAAACAACACCATAATAGACGGTATTACTTACAACCATGAACTCTGAGAGAGAGAGAAAATCTCCTGAACGGGGAAACATAGAGTGCGGCAGCATTAGTGAATGTGGTTTTGGAAGAAAGTAGGAAAGCCTATGAATAAACGTGATAACCTGAGATAATTCCTTTTTATTGTATTTTGATGAGATTACTGGGATCCCCTCAACTCATAATTCAGTCTTCTGGTGAGTGAAGCACAATTCAATAGCCACTGTTTCGGAACATTTGAGATTAGAGTTGGGAATGTCATTTAACACAAACACTTCATATATTTCCTTGTAATCCCAACAACATATGTAGGTACTTAATGTGCATTTAGTCAGTTATACTGTGTGAATGAAAACCTTTCCGGCTCACTGTTTGTCCATGTCATGATCACAGTTATAAATAGAGTTGCCTTCCAAATTCAACATTCATACTTAAACATACAGTAATCAGATTACTGTGATCTCAGTGCATGCAGTGGTTTGTTACTCCATTGACCAGGTCACTACCATCTGTGTCGCGTATTGCCACTTCAAGAGGAGTTCCTTCAGAACAGTCGTTATTGGAGTCAGCTTTGGTCTTCTGCACTTCCTGATTTAAGAACACACACACACACACACACACACACACACACACACACACACACACACACACACACACACACACACACACACACACACATTAACCTGTGGAAGGCTGCTGTTAAAGTTTGCCGGTCAGAGTCATAATGGATTGGCATCCAAAGCTCTGTAATTAAACCAATAATAAATCAGCTTCTCAGTTAATGAGCAGGCCTGAACGTGACAGTTGACACACACACACACACTGACACACACTGACACACACTGTGCAGTTGGGGTCGCCTCTCCCTCAGCGCTGACCTTTCAACTGAGCCGATGTCGACACCAGCATAGCTCCCGTGTCACTGCGATGACCCGTCGTTACCGCGGCGCCCCTGGCGGTCCGACCGATCACGCCTCAGGGTGAGATTCCGTTGGCGGGCGGATGTTTGAACCCTTCAATAGCAGCCTGCCCCAACTAATCTGTGATTGGTTGATAGGGCCATTGGATCGCCAATGGGGTTGACACGTTGGGTCAACAGAGCTATCTGTCTTTTTAAACTGCTTTTATCTCTTCCTGGAGGACACGTTTAGTCAGTTCTACTGCCAGGAAGGACAGGAGGTCTCTCTTTAAATGAAAGGCATTATTTTGACACGTCACACCGTCGGACGTTTATCTGATCCACGTGGTGTCTCCAGAAGAGAAACTGTTGCCAGAAAGGTTTTCAAATCAGCAGTTTGCGAGCTGAACAACCTTCACCAGTGTCTACGCGTGTGTCTTTCAGTAATTTGCCACGTAATTCATTTTAATTACCTCTCAAAATTTGGGATGAATAGTATATATACTGCAGATATCTTTATCTCTGGTGTACTCCATAAATGCATCATTTTTTTGTGGTCAATAAAGTGTTTAAAAAGGTGGAAAGCGACCTGAAGGTGGAGTATTTGTCTTTCCCATGTGGTCCTTAAGCAGCGTGTTGTGCCAGAAACTAAACCCTCTCGTCACGAAGCCCTGCAGTGTGTTTCGTTCTGCTTCCTCGATCCTCATGACAGCTTCGGAAATCTCCTGTCAGGTTATACTCTGCCTGCTGTTGTGAAAACCTGCAATTTCAGTTGAACTACATCAAGATACAGAAACGAACCGGCAATCTAACAATTGTCAAGTCACATACGATTTAGGCAGTTTTTTTTGTTCTGGCAGTCGCTGTGTTGCTGTAAGACATGAAAGGTTTTGTATTTTTCATTTTAACACAGTGCTCAATGCCCTGTCAGCCTAAAGAAACATGCACAGGAGCGTGTGGCAGGAAAAAAAGAAATGGGGAAAAAACAGTAGCAACAAGGCTGGGCGGCAGGAAAGAGCAGCGATTCAGAATGGACGATGAACGATTTCAGCACTTCCTTTCCCACTATTTTAGTGAGAGCCGCGACCGTTGTATTCAAAAGAGCCACTTGTAACTTCATTGTGTTCAACAAGTGGATTAAATACAGGTCTGAAAGACTTAACCTAGCTATGGCAGCACAAAGCCCCCTTAGATTACTGAAAGACACACACACACACAAACGCAGGCATGAGCAGACAAAAGCAATTCAGATGGAGGTATTTAAAGGAAGAGGAAATGTCAGTCAGCAGGAGGATTTGGGGACTCTCTCACCAAGATAAAATTCTCTCCTCCTTCTCCTCCCCCTTAATCACATCTCTTTATCACTCTTTCACATTTTTGTGTCTCTCCTGTGCTCTCCTTCTATCACTTCCCCCACCTCTTTCCTTCCTCTCTTCCTCTAACATTTCCCCTGTGTTGGTTGTTCTCTTTTTCTTATCTGCGTTTTCTAAGCTTCCTTTCTCAAATATTATCCCCCATCATGCCTTCCTTCCTCCCTTCCTCTCCGCTCTGTCACTTCTTTCCTGCCTTTCTCTTCGGCGCGGTCTCACTTTTCCTCCTATCCCTCAGCGAGACCCTGTTGACGTTGGCCCTGCGCTCATTTCTTCTGCACGGCTTGTCAGAGGATGACAAATGACTCGGTGTTGGAGCGCTGCGCTCCTTCTCACTTTTCATAGGCCAGCAAGCTTAATCGCATCACTCTCTCGCTCTATTTGAAAGGCAAGGTTCACGCAAACAGTGATGTTTGACATAAATGTCCTCGTCGTAATTGTGACGAAAAGGGCAACTTGTTACCTGCTATTGACCTTTATGTGCAGCACTGAGTCAATGAGTATACATTTAAAAACGTCCGAACTGAGTGAAGTATACACTGTAGTTTTTTTGGAGAATTGTCTGATGATTTCAGTGTCAAAAAGAACACCAAGAATGTCATTGTCATTTCATGTAAAAGCCAGAAGTGTGCTGCTATATGTTTGTCAGCCGTACCTGCAGCTTATACGTAAAGGAATAGCCAAAATACTTTGTAATACACTTCCATAAGCTGGGTGACTTTTGCAAGAAACACATTTTAACAAAGAGAATGGAAGCCGTCGGGGTCAAGGTACCTTGTTCTTTGCCCCTTTGAGTTCTCCTTAAAACAAACAACCTTGTGCTCCTGCAGGACAACATGAACACTCCTCAAAAACATCCTTGATTATTATCTTAACTGATATGGTCCTGACCTTTTCCTGTCTTACTACCGCTCGCTTGTAATGTCAGGGATATAAGCAGTGAAACTCCTTCTGGCCTTTCCCTCATTAAAAGCCACTCTCCGACAGTGGGTCGGCTAAATAAACATGTAGAATGCAAATTATTCCGTTTTTACCGGCCATCCTCGACTCCTTTACATGCTCTCAATTTCCTCCCTTCGTTGCTGCCCTCTCTGTTTCTCTCTTCGTATAATGACAGATGGTTTGACCTCTGACCCCTTTGTGTTGATTCTGCAGGTTTAGGGATGGAAGAGAGAGAGAGAGAGAGAGAGAAGGAAGGAAGGAAGGCGGGAGAGAGGAAAGGAATTGAGAATTGAAGAAGGGGGAGATGAGGCCAGTTGATAAAACTGCCTGACGTGGGAGTGACACTCCTCAGTGCTGCAACAACACACACACACACACACACACACACACACACACACACACACACACACACACACACACACACACACACACACACACACACACACACACACACACACAAAGAATGACAGGTAGACTTCCATAATGACCAGAACAGATGTCGCACTGGGAGCTCTGGCCCAACTGGAAAACTCTCACCCCTGTCATGTTGCTTTCTGGCCTTGTGTCTCGCTCTCTTGTTCTTTCTCCCGCTCTCTCTGTATGTCCTCCTCTATTTCACTGTTATTCTTGGTCTTCCTCTTCTTCTCAACATGTCAAGGAGAGATTTTGCACCTGGTTGGCTTGTCGTATCGTAGACATGAAGTCACACAGACACATTCACACACACAGTAAACCGGACATCCGAAGGTCATGGTTGTAATTCTGCGTAATTACATTTTGATTAGCTTAATCAGTTGCTCTGAGAACTTTAACCCCCCCCCCCCCTCCCTCCAGCAGTTATTTTTTCTGTCTCTATCTCTATATAGACCTATATTTTATTACTCCATTATATAACGACCCAGAGTCCATCAGGAAGCCTCTCGGTCCTCTGTGTCCAAAAGGGATCAGACCAATTTAAAATGCATCCAGGCCTCTGTGGTTGAGATACCATCTCTTTCCCAGATCCAAATATCAGGAATCTGTGGAATTTAGAGACCGCAAACGTGATCACTGCGTTGAACGTAAAGGGGACATATCCTGCTCACTTTCAGGTTCATGCCTGTATTTTGGGTTTTTACTGCAACATGTTTACATCTTTTCTTCATACTGTCGGTCTGAAGCGCTCCGGTTTCGTGCCTGTCTCTTTAAGACACGCCCAAAAATGCCCAGTCTGCCCCAATTGTCTTGTGAAAAAAAATATGGTGCACCTTTAAGGTTGTTCTCAATCCCTGGGAGAAGATACTCAGATTGGGGGTGTGGTATATTCATATTTTAAAGTTGGTGGGTTGATGGGCACTCCACATACCCAAATGCATGTATGGAAAAGTATGTTTTTTATGATATGTGCCCTTGAAGTTACAGCTTCAGAATAACAATGATTTAAGGTAGTTAGCTTATGGGTTTTGTAGTTTGGGATGGAATTTGACATAACTTTACACTCTAAAGAATAATAAACGGTGCAAACCTCATTTTATTGAAGACTTGATATGCGCTGGACTTTCTCATTTCCAACTCTGAACCCTCCAAGATCCACTACTTAAGCAGGAAGAATAATATCCAGCCCTGCTTCATTTGCTCTCATAACTCCTGACCGGGGTTTAAACGGCTCCTGTAGGCAGAGAACACAGATCCACTTTCACTGTGACACGAATATTGAAGCAGATTACAACTGTTGCTGTAATTACTCCGGTTGCTTTTCATCTCACACTCAATCTAGCTGAGAGGGAAACCGAGACGTAGAGAGCATGAGGAAGAGAGATATTTGATATATTAGCGCTTTCATTCACACCCAGGACAATGCGCGCCTGATAATAACACTCATCCGGCGTTTTAAACAATAAGACAGATGGAGAGAGCGATAAAAGAGACGCTCACTTACCACCAGTGTGTTGCAATGTGTCTTCTTATTGGAACAGTTGAACGAGGGGCGGCGGCCTCCATTGCTGAAGAACGCTATCTAAGTAGCTATCGATGCACACGGAGACGCACGCAAAGACCAAACCTCAGAAGCATCGACTCACTCACACACACACACACACACACACACACACACACACACACACACACACACACACACACGGTCCAGTACATGTGCAACGTATTAGAACAAACAGACAAAGTTGTTGCTCAATCAGCTCTGTTTACAATCAAGACTCTAAACACAGTTTCACACTGCGCTCTAAAGAGTCTAATAACTGGCCCTTCCCCATGTGAATAGTGACGACACACACACACACACACACACACACACACGCATGCATACCTCCCCTCATAAATGTTCATATTGGTTAGCAGAGGAATGTGAGTGTGTGTGTGTGTGTGTGTGTGTGTGTGTGTGTGTGTGTGTGTGTGTGTGTGTGTGCTTTCCATTCATTTCATTCTAATTGAGGAAATTCCCTTTGTGTGTTTTTGCACTTGGGTGGCATGCGTCACAGTATACTATTTCAGCCATGTTTTGTGTGTGTGTGTGTGTGTGTGTGTGTGTGTGTGTGTGTGTGTGTGTGTGTGTGTGTGTACACCTTGTTGTACACAGCTCCCTTACCACCTTCTCCCTTTGCTTCTTTCCATCTTTTCCATCTCTATTTGTTTGCTCTCTGTTCCATTCACATGTTCTCCATCTGATATCTGATAATCTTTCTCTCTCTCTCTCTCTCTCTCTCTCTCTCTCTCTCTCTCTCCTCTCTTCCATATTAATCTCTCTAGGTCTCTCTGCAATCTCTATCCATCTCTGTCCTCTGTATATATATATATATATATATATATATATATATATATATATATATATATATATGTATACCTGTCCGTCTTTATCTCACTGTTAACACCTTGTCATTCCCTCACTTTTCACCAGCTGCTGCTTGTTCACACTCTGATCCTCGGTGGCCCTCACACACACACACACACACACACACACACACACACACACACACACACACACACATACACACTCCGCTCACATGCATGCGCGTACCCAGATTGATGTAGTACAGGGAGGGTAGGTTATACAGAGCATATCGATGTGGCTGCCGGCTGATTTGTTGCCTGTTAAGGTATAAAACAGAGACAGTTCTCTTTGCTGTACACACACACACACTGTTACAGGTATGTACCGACTGACATCCAGTGGGACACACTCCTCCTGTATGCTTCTTTTGCACTCACATCACACAGGCTTGTAGACAACAATATGGTCACACACACACACACACACACACACACACACACACACACACACACACACACACACACACACACACACACACACACACTCGACAATTGGTCAAAGCCAATCACAATTCCTTTACTTTGTTTTTGGTAAAAAGGCTGCTGGGACATTTTGCTCGATAATGACTGCTCTCATTTCCTCTTATCCCCCCCCCCCCCCCCCTCTCTCTCTCTCTCTCTCTCTCTCTCTGTATGGTTTTAGTTTTTATCTTTTCCGTCCTGTGTCCTTGGGGCACGCAAGCTGCCCAAACTTTTTGTGCCTTCTCTTTTCAAGTGTGTGTGTGTGTGTGTGTTTACGCAAGCGTGAGACCTTTTTTTGTTGCCGTGTATGTGAAAGGAATATATATTGTTCTGTATTTGTGAGATGAAGAAAGGGCAAAGGGAATGCGAGCGAGAAAAAAGGAGATACAGAGCGAGGTAAACTCTGTGAGGTCTTCGATATTAGTCCCACTAACCCGGCTGGTTGTGAAACAAGCCAGCTCTCTGATCTGACTTCTCTATGGGGAATACACTCTTTCTTTTTATCTCTCGCTCTGTTTTTTTTTTCTCCTTTAAAAATGCAGAAATGCCTCATGAATGTGTATGGAAAAATGAGAAACATATGGGCTCTGGAGAGAGACTTCCCGCCTCCCCTCAGAACGCAAATGTTGGCTTTAGGGTGAAACACACACTCACAGACTTACACCCACATCAGTACCCACTCCCTTACTTTGGCGCACGCACACACACACGCACACACACACACACACACACACACACACACACACACACACACACACACACACACACACACACACACACACACACACACACACACTCCATACTCCATATATAACATCTAGTTGCATTCATCATCCATATACTACACAAAGATTTGACTTTGAACATTTTACAGTAACAAACACTGATGAACATTTGCAAACACACACACATAAAAGCGCGATGACGCCATACTTTATAGACCCATAATGTGTGTAATAATAGGAGTTGAGGTGCTAATATGTTCTGTGTTGAACAACACGAATATCACCTTAACACCTGAG